>CM035418.1:82811691-82814838 GCA_020310875.1 Ceratopteris richardii | reverse complement strand
TATATATATATATATATATATATATATATATATATATATATGTATATAGATGTATATGTATATATATGTTGTATGTATGTATGTAATTTACACAAACCACACATAGAATATATATATATATATATAGTATATATATTAATATATATATATATTATATATATATATATATATATATATTATATATATATATGATATATATATAATAGTATCTACAGATATCCATATAATACAGATACATATATATACATATACATACCAGTGTTGCATACGCAACACGTTGCGAACCTTCGCAACTTACGCAACGCAACGTCGCGTTGGGGACGCGTTCGAAACGCGTTGCGTATAAATTTAAAAAAAAGGGCCCTTCCTGCGTGCCAAAAACGGCCCGCTGGAGGGCCCTTTCTCATTTTATTCCAGCCAAGTTCCAACATCAGTGAGCACTCAGAGCACTGAGAAGGGAAGAGACGAGAGAGAGACTCGAGAGAGTTTACAGCAGTCAACCACCACCATGCCTGGAGCTAAACAAGGCTGTTGGCAATATGTCACGAGCCAAGGAATGTTTGGAACAGGAGGTAGTGAGAGATGGACCTGTAATATGTGTGGTAGAAAGGGACAGGAGGGGAAGATAGAATAAAAGCACATTTAGCACGTTTTGGAGGTATAGGAGTTGGTCCTTGCTCTAAACCAATGCCAGAGAAGATGAAAGAAGAGCTTTTGGAATGGGTTGCAGCACGGGAAATGAGAAGAGGGGTTAGAGCATCAGCACAAACACATAGTAGTGCAGAGAGCTCTATTCCTCAAGGGCATTCATTCCAAGCATCTCAAGGGGAGTTTCTTATCTATCTATCTATCTATCTATCTATCTATCTATACATACATACATACATACATACACACACACACACACACACACACACACAGATAGATACATAGATACATACATACATAGATAGATAGATAGATAGATAGATAGATAGATAGATAGATACATACATAGATAGATAGATAGATAGATACATACATAGATAGATAGATAGATAGATACATACATACATAGATAGATAGATAGATACATAGATACATAGATAGATACATACATAGATACATAGATACATAGATAGATAGATAGATACATAGATAGATAGATACATAGATAGATAGATAGATAGATAGATACATAGATAGATACATAGATAGATAGATACATAGATAGATAGATAGATAGATACATAGATAGATACATAGATACATAGATAGATACATAGATACATAGATACATACATACATACATACATACATACATACATACATACATACATACATACATACATACATACACGCACGCACGCACGCGCGCACGCATGCACCCACACACACACGCACACACACACACATATAATGTGCTTCCATATTATTAGTAATATATATGTGGCATGCGTATTAAGATTTTATCATACATATTAGTATGTTTATACACTTTTATGACATATGCATTATATATGTATGTATGTCTGGATGTGCCATATATGTATGTATGTATGATTTTTGACTTACGTAATATGTTTGTATGCAATGCATGTGTGCACAAGTTTATAATGTAATATGTATAATATATGCGGGTGAGAAGTATGCACATGGTTGTTACCTTACTCCATGGGTTTTTTAAAGGTCGAGAAAAGACATCAGTAAAGCCACGTCACATATGGATTTTTAACTTGAACCCGATTCATCTATATATAAGTACTACGTGCTTTCCGTTCAGCACATAAATAGTCATACAAATAATTCTTCCTCCAGTGTTCTATTTGCATATTGCAACTTCCAAGTACATAAGAAATAGGACATCTATGAGCATGATGGTTTGTAAGACAAAGCTTATGTTAGAAAGAAAATGATAAAACATAGCATACATTTTGTGGTACAAGTCAAACCCAAAAAGGATTTTGGTACATGTTTTTCCTTCAACTATGCATCTATGTGTGTGTTTGGCTCGTACTTTGTCTTGTCAGCAGGGTGGATTGCCATGGGGTGTAAACAAAGATATATTGTAAGTTAAAAAAAAAAAAGAAAGGGAAAAAAGGTCAGGGGAATGTAAGATACCATGTTCAGTTGTGAAAATATTGCAGTGAATATTCCCATTTGAAGTCGTCATCTGTTAACTCTTTGTTTTATGTCAAATGTTTCGGTTTCATGCTATATTTATAAGCTGAGTATGTTTTGAATCTATGCTCTTGCATTTACTAAGCTCAAGGTTTGAGCTTAGTTTGACATAGGTTAACATGCAGTTTCAACAGTGAAGTGTTTGGAATTTCTTTATTGGTGCAGCAATTATACTATAGATTTTGAAGTTGTTTCTCATTTTGTATGGTGCAGTTCCTCAACAATATAAGATGGTGGTAGAGTGTGAGCTTCCTGTATGTCACCATGTTTCTTCCTCTGTTAAGTTAGTGGATTCCAGTTTTGTATCCAGCTGTATGCTTACATAAAATGATTGACTGTTGGTTTGTTCTGCCTTTTGTTTCTGATGCTTTAAACAGGTTGATGTCAGAGATTTTTTTCGACTTTTCTTCTCAGATGAATCAATCAAATTCTGTGAAGCATTTCATAAAAGATGCGGGGATGAAGGTAAGGTCTTGCATGATTGTATTACTTAAGTAATCTGCTAGAGTTTATTGCTTAATGTCTGTTTTGAAGAGGGGTGAGGCCTTGAAAAACAATTAATATTAGTAGTATCTACAATTAGTAGAGATGCCTGAAATATTGCTGAATAACATCCAGTTTTCATGAAAGAATAATTTTTATGCTGATTATTGAGAAAATTGAATGCTACAGTCTCCTGGAAGCATAGATGAGGAAACAGTCGTCAGTCATTTTGAGATGGTTTCTGCAATTTATAATCTTTGCCTACCCACATTTATTAGCATCTAATTTTTAGGCAGCTGCTTTTGATGTGTCTTTAGCAGTTCCATTTGGATTTCTACACTAACATGTAGAGATTAATAAGGCCTACAAAGGGAGTCTTGGCTAGGTTTCTGAGTACCTTCAAGTAAGTAAATGACATGGTTCTCAGTTCCCAACTTTTTCTATTCCCATGTACCTAACCTGTACAAATTGGAGGGTCATTCCCTACAACAGGCCTGACTGTAG
>CM035418.1:82776691-82804191 GCA_020310875.1 Ceratopteris richardii | reverse complement strand
TCCATACCTGTCGTATCTCTTCCACTCTACAATCATGAAAAGAAAATCCAAGAATTAATATATTACATATGTCATGTTTATATAATGACTAAATTATTAATCAAGATTAAAGAGTAATGAAAACAAAAAACATGGAAGAAACTTACTTTTCAATAGGTAAGTATGTGTTTTTATTCAAGGCCTCTCCAATACTGTCCATATACTCATAGAGAAGACCCATGGTACTTCCCTCCATGTCAGTGATGCGTAGGATGGTGTATATAGGGTTTAGGGTTTTAACTAAACCCTCTGCCTCAACCCACCAAGACTCATTCATTATGTTGTGTCTAAACTCCAAGAACTTTGGAGTGATGCTCTTATCCCAAGCAATCCACTGATCATTGATTGTGCGAATCAAATTTGTTCGCACACGAACAAGTCTCTCTAACATCACAAACATGTAAGCAAACCTCGTGACGGCGGGCTTGAGGATCTCGAGCTGACTGTTAGCTCGAAACATAGCCAACATCTTTGGACGTTTGGTCACAAACCTGACCATACTTCTTGTTGTAGCAAAGATTGCATGCACCCAAAATATGTTGCCCACATCCTCAATCAAAAGATCTCGGCAATGAGAAGCACATGGGATCCAAACAATAGAAAGATATTCTTGTTCAAGTAAATTTCCCATGAAAACACAATTTCTTCCATTATCTGTAATCACTTGCATTATGAGCCCCAATTTCCTCTATTATGACAATTTTTATGTGCTCCCAAATATATGCACCTGTAATAATCATAAACATTCAGAAACTAGAATTACATGTAACATAATACACAATGCACATGAAGTCAAAATAATATACTCAACCAATGGAAGGTACGTGTAATGATAAGACTAGGAGTCGATGCATTTATAACTTTCTAAAACATGGACCCCTTACAGCATGAGATAATACCATTATATACATGCCTCTAGCGGGCATCTGACCAACCATCACACAAGATGGTGCATCCATACTTCTTCCATGTATCCCGCAAAAACTCAAGCTTCACTTCCAAACATGCCTTTTCCTTCTTTAATTCCCTAGTGTGCAAGGTCTCTGCTGAAGTACCTTCCCACTCACATCCAACGCGGCTAATCGTTTTTATGGTGTTTTTCCATTGAGTGGTTCTAGCCACATTGAAGGGGATAGCACAACGAATGAATAATCGCGTGATTTCCTTAGTGGCCTCTCTCATTGCTTGCTTTTGCAAGCTAGCTTTGACTCTTGCTCTTTGCAATGAACCTCTTGCATGGCTGTCCACTTTGGGTAAGGGTGTTCTTATTGCACTAGGACCTTCATTCACACTAGAAGAGGTATGAATACTAGAGCTTGCAACTCTAGTTGTCTTTGAAATGCCAACACAGTGGCTTGAGGTAGCTGTTTGGGTGCCTTCTTCTTCCTTTTCCTCATCACATGAGGGCATTCCCATCCGTGATCGTCTCCATGCCTCATACACATCATTAGAGACTTCTTTGCACGGTCCAGTATCTCTACATGGAACACGTGCAAGATTGTCCTTCACTCTTGTCACATAACCTGTCTTTCTATATCCACAAAAATTACACTTCCATTTTCTTGATCCAGCCCCACCAGAATAGTCTCCAATCTTTTTGACATATCTTCAGTAGGGATCTAGCCATGTCTAATATTCAGCTAGCTGCAAGAGAATCTGCATACATAAAGAAAATTAGGCTTTAGTGATACTAGATAGTAGGCTCATGATGAATGATGCATGCAAGTTGCAACATACATGGTACTATTTCACACATAGTACACACAAAAGAACATTGTACATGCTACATAGATATACATATTACATAATACATATGACTACATACATGATACTACTGTCTACATAGTGCATGAAGCATGTCATAGATAGATGAATCATGATAGATAATGAACACACAATGCACACATATGCACTCAAGTCACACACACAATGCACTCAAGTCACACACACAATGCACATGCACTCATACGCACATATGCACTCATGCATACACAATGCACATGCACTCGAACACACGTGCTCCATACACACACATTGCACACGCATGCACTCATACATTTATAGTCATTAGAATTTCGTATATACATAATTATTAATACTATATTATATATAATATATAGTATATACAGTGTACACATGTCATACATTCATGCATTCATAGTACATACACCATTAGTAATTACACAACTTACAAGACACAATAGTATTATAGTAAATACTAAATACATATAAATAATATGAATCATGCTATATCCTACTTAGTACTTACTGATTCCTGAAGGCTGAATGGAAGAAATAAAAAAAATGGAGGACTAAAGTCACCTGAAGGCTGTCAGCTGAAAACCGAGTTTTAGCGTCCGGCCTCTCTCTCTCTCTCTCTCTCTGTGGCAGAGATAGGGCATGAGAGAGTATGGTATGCACAGGCCTACTGATGGTTAGCAGACCATGGCATGAGCATTACCAATCTCCCCCCTTTTCAATATGACCTCTCTTCCCCCTACATTACCTCTCTCGTTCGGAGAGGAATAGGATCATCCTTCAGGACCTACTAGAGATACACGTCAGGGAGACGTGGATAGCACCACGGGAGCCTCTTCCCACAAAGAGGCAACACTAGAGAGAGCACTTCCTGATTGTGACAGCGGATGGTTTCATTCAGAGACCACGATACATGGATACATACATGGCACCAGCAGAGAGAGTGGCCATTGGGCAGCTTAGAGTATTATCACACCAGCTTGAGATTGAGGTTGGGCAAGCGACACATACCCCCAGGGATGAGAGATTATGCAGGATATGCGGAGAGGAGGTGGACGACGACAAGCACTACACATGTAGATGTCGGGCATATGAGGACATCAGAGACCGCTACTCGCAGCTCTTCGGGGGGCCAGAAAGATCAGGGCTTTATTGGAGATGGAGGACCTGCGCCCTCTAGGCCGTTTGCTAGTAGAGCTCTAGCGTCGCCATGCATCACTTCTCGAGCATATGGAGATACACTTGGGCCCCCCCCCCCCCCCCCCCCCCCCCCTTCAAACTTACATTACCAGATTTTTTCAGACCCACAACCACCCGAGGACCCAGTTTGACGCGGGATGTCACATTACACAAAGTAGAGGAGCTTAGGCGACAGCGTCGACGACCGAGACCCCTAGCATCAATATGTTTCGTCCATGTAGTGTAGCTTTTTTTAGTAAAGCAGATGGCACTTGGACTATCGCAATGTAGAACTGGAATTTGTGAAGGAAGTCAAAGCTTTGTACATATGGAAGCTAGCTAAATGGCTTGTTTGGAGATCAGAAGCCCTTAGGGGGAGATGTATATTCCTATCTTTGAATAGTCCTTTCCTTATTTACATCCTTCATTTATAACCATGCACTTAACTGAAGCATTTATACCCTTTTGCATTAGGCATTCTTTTTCAGAAAAAAATGTATATTTTTTTATAACTTGTGCATGCTGAGCAGGTATTTTGATGCCAGAAGTGCAGAGTAAAACATTTAGATGTAACTGGGTGAGTGGTGTAGTTGACAAGTATTATGCAAAAGACAGTAGCACACATACTTTGCAATAAGCTGTAGCATTTTCATAATTAACTTGTTGTTATGTGGTACCGACTTAAATCTGTTGTACAGTTATATGATACTTTTTTCATTTTAGGAGGCTGGTCTATAAAATTTCATATATAGAGAAACTGCTTGTGATTGACATCCCTATTCCCTAGATATTTAATCAGTTCACACATTTTATCTTTATTCTGATGGTACTTGGGAATCGCTTCTTGATAAGGTTTTCAATGCACTAGCTGGGCTCAAGATCAACACTTTGGGCATGTGCGAGATGTCTCCTTTCGACATCCAGTCAAGGTCTATTTTGGTGAGTGGACATATCAAACATGCCTAGGCTGCGACTTCATCAAATGCTTTTTCCTTATAAATGGAATATCAAGTTTGCTCTCTTTTGCCGTTTTGGATGTGGATCAGAGATTTGTCTTTATCTAATCATACATTTTGTTGGTTATAATTTAGGTCCGAAGGCTAGCAACTGTCAAGAAGTACAACGATACCGTCTTTATCAGAAAAAGTGTGCTCTTCTCTTGAGTCGTTGTTTGTTCAGTGCTGTATCTTGAATACCAAATTTCTGGTTAGAAAAGCATTAGTCCCACGTTTTATGCAGCCGGCTGATTGTGGAGACCTCACAACAGATGAATGACATACCATATGGTGATTATTTTTGTGTAAAGGCAAGGTTCCTCCGTTTACCTCCTTTTTTCCTTTTCTAAATGATTTAACAATCCAGCTTTTTGGAGGCTTTTCTCTTTGGAGGTTAATGAGGCTGATCTTGGTATTTCCTGTTCCCTAGGGCTGGTGGGATGTTTCTCCCCTGATGGAGAGAGCTGTGCCTCATTGTGCTGTTCGTGTCTTTGTAGATGTTGTATTTTCTAAGAAAACCGTCTGGAAAGGTTTCTACTTTTTCCTCTGGTAGTCTCAGTAGTTTACAGTGTCCACATACAACGAGTTGCATACGCATTCATTTGATGACATGCAAAGTAGGAATTTTTATTACAGGCAATTTCAGAAGACTCAAATATTACTGCATTCTAAAGCTTGAGAAAAATGTTGCATAATAAATTTTATTATCAGAAATTCACGGTCTGATATATCTATGGTTGAGTTTTCTGTCTATGGTATATGTAGCCACCTGTAGATCTGTGGACAAGATATGAAACAAGAGCTCCAATCTTTCCTCTGTCATTTGCTTGATCAATTCGTTTTTATCACGTAATTAAAGTTTAAAACTCTCATGCTTGTCCATGTTATTTGCAGCTGCAATAGGACCCCTCCCTGACCTGATTCACGTTTATGTTGGGATAATTAATGAAATATTTTCTTTATATTTTCATGCGCACAGTAATCAATGATCACTTAATCTCATGTTTAGGAGCACTTCTGATTCGTTTCCTGCATGAAAATGCTGCTGTCTATTTTATTACAGGAAAGATAGAGCAAGGAACATATGATGAGTGCAGAGATGTCTATGCAACATGGTTAGCTGAGGTAAGCTGGAATTTCAAGTGATTCTGTTACATCATGTAAGATCAGAACATGGGTTCAATCGGAGAAAAATTCATGTTTCATTGGAAGGTGGATTCTTCCTGTTTGCTAAAATGGAAGGACTAAATAGTCTCTTGTTTGTACAGGCTCACCAGCTTTTAAAGGAGAAGGGCATGATAAACGAGCAGCCATTAAGAGGTGACAATGAATCCCTTTTCTTCCTGTCCCTTAAATGTTGAGCAGTATATACTTGAATAGATGGTTGCTGAGGAGGTAATGTGCCAGATTCATCTGCACTGTATTGCTATTTATGACCATATCTTGTGTTTTGGTGTAGATTGTGCAAAGCAGCAGAAGTTGAAGAGGAAGCATGACGTAAATTCTCTGCAGATTTTGGGGAATAAGAAAGTATCCAAGAATATGGGCAATATTTCAGTAGCTCAAGTATGTGCACCTGAAGGGCAAAGCCAGCAACCAGTTCAGGCTTTGATTTCTCCAGCAAGAACTGGTTTAGCCTATCTGTCTCAGCAGCTTTCACCAACAGCTTTAAATTCCATCAGCCAAGTCAAGATGTTAGTAGTTATATGTGTACTGTTGCTATTTTTCTTGATTCATACTGGAATTATTATAGCTCTATCAAGAACACAGAAGATTCAATACCTACCTTTCGATCAGCAAAAATGTGTAGATTATCACGGTTCCCTTGGCAGCCATCAAAGGGGTCAAGATACCTTGTGGTTGGAACAGTCAACACGAATACTATGGGAAGAAGTAAATATAGCAGAAGCACGATTAAAAACTATGCTCCAGACAGTAGAAGTTCTCAAGGCCAGTCTAAATTTGGCTGAGAGAATTTCCTCGAAAGAACTGCAATCCGCAGATTGACTTGTAAATGCGAAAGAACAGAGGCTTTGTTTGCTTTCATTTCAATATTTGCTGACGTAAGGGTGAAGCTTGCTGCAGAATCACCTGTACAGTCTGAATTTATAACATCATTACGGTGTGAAGAAAAAATTCCAGATGCAAACAGTATCGATGCAGATTATTCTATGCAAAAGGGTTATCATAACTAGGTTATATGTGGAGAATGCCTACTGCATTATGGATCTGCAGAGCAGATAAATATTTAAAATATGTAACTTGAATTTGCAAGTTTTAGTGGAAAAGACTTTACAGCATTGTGATGAATCGATTTATCCGATCCTTCATTCTGCACGAATTTTTTTGTAGACAGTCCCTTCATCTATACAGTTTCAATCTACCTTCATCAATGACATCTTCAGTCAACTTAATAAAAACTGTTTAATCACTTGATAAAGTATTTTCTTGGTTCAACTAGGGTTGCTTCTAATGTGTATTGAACTAGAAGTGTTCCTGTTAATGCTCTGTTTATACTCAGTGGAGAGTTGAGCACATCTTACAAGTTATGTGAGTGGTACCAGTTGGAAACATGATGGTTAAATTATATTTGCAATGAGCTATTGTTCAAAAAAGACCAGGAACTCCAGAAGCTGAAGGCAAGCTGTAGAAACTTCTTGTGGACTGGAGGCTCCAATAGAAGGGGTATTCCCAACATTCAATGGGATATCTGCTGGCTTCCCAAGGATAAGGGTGGCTTGGGAAACCTCAATGTGACAAACCCTGACTAACAAACTAACTGCAAAATGGATGCAAAATGGATGGTCAAGTAATGGTCCAATTAGAAGAATCTTGGGCCCAGCTTTTATCCAGAAAGGAAAATCACTTCCCTTGTTATTTTCCCTCGTTAGAAAAAGCTCGACATCTCTATTTCTCTAATTTTTCTCCCAAGGGTTCTAATTTTTATCATCTTTTTAGAAAGCTTGTAACTTCAGGAAGGGTTATTTTTGCCTCAATCCCATTTGGAAATGGGCATCTAGAATAAGAAATGACTTCATCTGGTCTCATATAGGTGTTGTGCTGCCCTCCAGAAAAGAATATTTTCTGAGAGCCAAGAAGCTGTGGTCCAAAGGTTTTCGCTATTGGAAACAACTATGGAACATTGGTGACTGCAGGTGGATCAGACAAGGACGTTGACAGTAGTCTCGGGTTAGATTAAGAGGATAGGTCATTATCAAATGAAGAATCGATGATTGGGGCAATGAATATTTATGACATCTTCACTTCAGAGGACATCCTCTGGTAGAATGGAAACTGCTTTGACTACATCCCCAAGCTTTTTAGGGAACATTAACCTAAGATGGTGCACCCGATGGCCCTGTATTAGATGGGAGTTGAAAAAACCATTGGATTGAAATAAAGAAATCAGTATTGCTTTGGTGAATCCTCCATAAGAGGGATTTGGACCAATCGGAAAGCCCACAAGCTGATCAAATCCACCCTTTGGTGCAAGTGATGTCACTCTGAGGTCGATGACATTGGTCATCTCTTTTATGCATGCCCTAAGAACAAAAGGATTTGGATTTCTTTGCAAAGCACTTTCAAGGTCAAGTCACATCTATCTTGGCACCAAGCTTTCATAGGGGAAGCCATTGGCTGTTCGCTAGCCTTATGGAATGCGACCAGAAGTGGTGTGATATGGAAGAAACCCACCCAAGGATTCCTCTCTAGAAGGGACATTGCAAGTAGATGCTTAAAATTAACGAAGATGTGCCAATTATATCTTGATATATACATTAGATCTACATGTATGCAACACGTTTACTTGTAAAATCTTTATCTCATTATCTGCCATAAACATGATCTACAAACGCTGCCCTCTTTGTAGGCTCAAGTGGCCCTACCTCTGCCTATTTTAAGTTGGTGTGAGGACATTGCAAGTTTCCCAATAGACACGTAAGTGCAAAGGGTTAAGTATACATCCAAGTATTTGGGAAGCTCAATGAATCTCATCTATGATGTCTTGATGATGTGCTCATTTTAGTGCATCTTTAAAGGAAGCGGATTTGATTGGCAAATCCATTTCTATTAAGTCTATCATCTCATCGCTTTGTTATATTGTCCATATGGTATGGGCTCATGGATGTCTCTTGTATAGTATGTGATGGTAGATGATCAATACCAAATCTATGTTGAGAGAGCCAACGCGCATTGATGTGTATCCGTTAAATCTATCAGCTAATCATTTTGTTCCGTCGGTGTTGAGAGAACCAATCTACCACTTCTACATGCCAATATCTCATATCCGAAGAATTTGTCTCAAAAGCTCTATTAGATGGTTTGTCTAAATATGTATCATATACTTCACACAAGTATTCTCCAATGTAGTGCCATGGAAGACTTTGATTTGATGATATCATATGGTAATGATTGCTTTATTGTATAATTTGAAATAGTAATCAGAACATGTGTTTCTCTAACTATGACTAAATACTAGATATAGGATGGGAGATAGAGGTGAGAAACTAGACTACCTCATACAAGGGGGGGTTGGGAAAAGAAGGGAAGGGGGGGGGGGGGGGGAGAGAGGGAGGGAGAGAGAGAGAGAGAGAGAGAGAGAGAGAGAGAGAGAGAGAGAGAGAGAGAGAGAGAGAGAGAGAGAGAGAGAGAGAGAGAGAGAGAGAGAGAGAGAGAGAGAGAGAGAGAGAGAGAGAGAGAGAGAGAGAGAGAGAGAGAGCCATATTAACGTCTTCTAGAGGCCAAACTTGGCCTATGAGACAAAAACCATGTACAACTGTAGTAACCGTGTGTAGAAGATGAAATGAAATAAAAAGTATATCGCTACACAAAGCTATAAAGGGCTGGAAAAGGCTGGGGAGATGTGGCTCTGACTCTGCAGATAGTGGCCACCTAATACATGGGGGATCCATAATGTGAGTGAGTAAAACACCCTAGCTATTGGTGATGGGTGGAGGTGGGTGTAGTATGTGGTACATCGGTGGTGGTATGAGTGCCTGCTGAAGGAAGACAACCCAAGGGGTGGTGGTACCCCTATGCTCCATCATGTGGTCGTAGGCTGGCCTGACACGTGAGATATCCTCCTGATATAGTCGTGGTCGACAATATCCGACCACGCGTGGTCGGCGTCGTGCTCTGTGCCACCAGCCTGGTAGAGGGTGAGCCCTATAGATGGACCTCTCTGATGTAGCTCAGCTCACTGAAAGAACTAGGTAATGGTCTGTTGGGTACTCACCCGTGGCTGATGTGTGGGTTGTAGTGACCGCTTTCGCCTCTCGTATGCTGCTGTGAGGAAGCGGGCCAAGTGCCGCTGGTCTCCCACAGTCATGCACAACTGGAGGGACTCCTCTATCTGGAACTGTGCGCGTAGGTCTAAGTATCCTGGGCATCTGATAACAAAATGCTCCTCACTCTCTACCTCTGTCTCGCATACTGGGCACCACCTCTCCTCACGGAGGACTCCCCTCGACCGACCCCTCTCAATCTCGAGCTGATGTGATGAAACCCGGAGCTGCCCAATGACGACTCGAAGGTGGTGGGGTAGGTATGTCTGCATGTATCTCAAAATCTCGATGAAGTCCTCGCCCAATATATGTAGAAAATGCTCACGGTAATAGAGCATTTTCGGTGGCAACGTATCCCTAGGGCTCACCCATGTCCTCTCTATGTATGTATGTCATATCTCTTGATGAATGACCCTATTCCTCTCTTGATGAGAGAGCGAGTATGTGGGTGCATGTGAGTCGTACTGTAGTGATATCACGTGATGCCTGGAAAGAACGATAAGCAATGCGCTCTGTATCCATGCTCCGAAGTCTGTGTAATAGGCATATTGTCTGGAATAGTGCCTCAACTAGCATTGGTGGTGCAGCGAGCTCTGCTCTAATGATATCATGTGGTACTGAAGGCTTGTTGCAGATAAGTCTGGCAATCATGAGGATCTCTGGCCTCTCTAATGCTGTCCATACTGATGTAGCTAATCCCGGTCTCCATATGGCTCCCCCATACATGAGCGCTTGCGTAACCAAAGTGTTGAAGAGCCACCCCTTTGTGCGGGGCTCCTGAAAATATGCCTGGTGGCAATGTCTCTCCATCAAAGCTAGTGTTGCGTACCCACGTGTGATGCGGTCACGGGCTGCTTGAGACATAGAGAAGACCCCTGATGTTGCTGTAAATGTCACTCCCAAGTAAACATATGATCAGACCACCTCGATCGGTCCACCTGCTGCTGTGAACAAACTATGTCTGCGTACCTGTGCTGATGTATGAAAGATCATGACCTTGGTTCTACCAGGTTCACAGATAACCCTCTGTGTCTGCAAAAGTCATATAGGCCATGTAGATGATGTTGTAGACCTTCTGCAGACTCTAAAACCAGTACAATATCATCAGCGTATAAAAGAATATGGACAGTGGACCCTCGTACCTCAATGCCATCACCCCCCTATTGTTGTATGAAGTCCACTATCTCATCAATGTAGAGACCAAAGAGGGTGGGTGAAAGAGGGCATCCTTGCTTCACCCCGATAGTGCTAGCAAGTGGATGAGATAAGCCCCCTGGACATCTTACTCTACGAGATACTCTCTCGTATAAGGCATAGATCCCCCATATCATCTCTTTCGGAGCTCCGATATCAAGTAGTCGTCTTAAGAGTCGTTCCCTAGAAACAATGTCAAATGCTTTGCTAAAGTCCACAAAGCAACAATATAATCTACTCTTCCTCACCCTTGCCTGGTCGATCAAGCATCTTAGAGTGAAGATGCGGTCAATGGTAGAGTAATCACGTCTGAAACATGCCTGTCTTGGGGCCCTGATATCCTTCCTCTTAGTGAGAGTACTCAACTCTGTACCGGCCCATATAACTTGGC
Organism: Ceratopteris richardii; assembly: GCA_020310875.1. Lineage (NCBI taxonomy): Eukaryota > Viridiplantae > Streptophyta > Polypodiopsida > Polypodiales > Pteridaceae > Ceratopteris > Ceratopteris richardii. The sequence goes on along the minus strand of CM035418.1, from coordinate 82,793,353 downwards.
CAATATAGGGTCAATCATGATCGTCCGGTATGTAGCTGGATCCATAGTATCTCCTTACTTATGAACGGGCACTATGGTGTGCTCAGTCCATGAGTCAGGGAACCCTTCAACCAATGCACGGTTGAAGAGGTGGGCAATGAGCGGTGCGAGGGTCATGCCTCCGTAGATGAGGTTCTCTGCCTGTAAACCGAAATGGTCATGGGCCCTTCCATGCTGTAGACGGGCAATAGTGCGTTCCACCATAGTGGGTGTGAAGAGGTACGAGGTAGTAGGACGTGAGCTCTGTGGTCTCGGAATGGGGGGCTTGTTTCGGATCTCGTATAGGCTCCGTGCATAGCTATGCCAAGTGTCCTCGGGTCTCAGATGGGTGTCTGCTGTCTCTTCTCTCTCAAATGTCTCCATGCCACTACAGTGTCTCGACTCATGAGCAAATGGTAAATATCCCAGTATTGTCTCTCCTCCCAATCTCATCGTTTGCGGCGAGTAAGGCTCTGCATGCGAGGTTGTGCCTGTGTGTGTAATATCCCCTCTATGCTCTAAAATCCGTAGGTGCTTCCGTAGCTCACGGCAATCTGCATCATACCAGCAGTTCTGGGGCATGGATCCTATGCGTGGAGGGTGTATGTGTGCGGTGTGGGAAGCTGTGGAGAGCTGACTCCTATAGGATGGTGGTGAACTGTGATGTAAGTATGTCCAAGGGTGAGAGTGGATCGAGGGAGAGTAGGCGGGTGTGCAAATGGTATGCATAAACGTGTGAGAGCTCATATGTGAAGTGTATCGTGGTGTGTGTCTCAGTGGGTGAGGGAGGGTCTAATAGAATAGGAGATGAGAGTGTGAATGTGATAAATGTATGGTCAGCATCGAGTGGGCGTTGTCCAATACTAAGTGAGGGGATGAGTGAAGCTCCAGAGGTGGTACCCAAAATGTAGTCGACTGTGCTCTCACCTCCCCATGAGGGAAGCAAGTAAGTCCGCCCGAACCTTGCCAACGATTCATCCCGTTATATATAACGAGTTGATGTCAGCTGCCTAGCTCAAGTAGATGTCTGCCATACTCGGTGGTGTCCTGACCCATATCTGTCGATACTCTACTGGCTCTCATCTTATCCGGGTCTCTGGCCCTCATGAGATGTGGGTGATCCATGTCGTATGCCTCGCACTGATGTGACTGAGTGTGGCCATTGAAGACCCCTATAAAGAAGACTTCACCTAGTGTGCTTTAATATAGCATCTCATAGGAAAGTGGTGTATCGTGAGTCTCTGTCTCGAATTGGTCCCCCAAGATCCTATCCTGTGTATCGAGATCCGCCTAGAGGGAAGTAGCATATAGCAATGTAAATCCAGCTTCCCTGTGCTATCTCCATGCGAACCCACATGTATCGTGCCTCCTCATCTCTACCTATAATATGGATCCTGCTCTGTATCTCCTGTCTAAATACGATGGCTACACCTCCCGACCCTCGTGTTGTACTCTGTCTCATCGTGGTCCTGAATGCAGATTCCCAATGAAAACTTGCAATGCGTGGTAGACCTCTCCTTGGGCTCTCATATGTCTTTATGATGCACGCGAAGTCATGTGATGCCAGGATCTCTTCGAGTCTGTATGGTCGCGTCTAGAGTGCCCTGTTGTAGTTCCACACTGCTCCTCTGAGTGGTGTCTCCTGGTATAGTGATGTCTCATAGACCGCGTGGCCCTATTTGATAGGGGGTCCATCTATGAAGACCTTGCCATCATGGTAAAAGACCTTCCTCCCCTCTCGGCATGAATCGAGTATTTGCGGCATGCAAGCACGTCAGTGTGCCATCTTCATCTGCGTGAGGTCCTCGTCCATGTAAAGGGCGCCGTCGGGTAGTCCATGTAGTACTGATCGATGTCTGAAAAAGGTCCGCGCCTCCTCGGAGCTCATCTTAAGGATGAGTGCTCGCAAACTCAATGTTTCCCTCCCAACCCTCCACGCGCTTGTGAAGGGCATGCTCTCGTATCCAAGTCGACGGCAAATGTCAATGGCATCTGCCTCCAGTGATGCTCCTTCGGGTAGGCCCGTAATCCGAATGTGAAGTCTTTGAGTGTGTCAAAGCCTCTCTTCCTCAAGTGTATCCTGGACTTGTGTGAGCTCTTCTTTCTGCATGTCTTCCCTAACTTCCTTCTTAACCCTTTTGTCTACTACTTCCACCCACGACTCTCGAGTGGATTCTACCTCCGTTTTGATTTCCTTCTTCTTTGAGTGTCTCCACGTTGGAGATCTCGCCCTCTTCTTTCAGGTGCTCATAGGCTGTCCTCCAATTGTCTCGTTCCTTTGTGAGTCTTTACTTGTTCTTCGAGTCCTTTGATTTTATCCATTACTTGTTTTTCGAGTCCTTTGAACTTTTCCATCATTTTTCGTATCTCCATATCAAGGTTGCAGTCTGCTTCCTTTTTGGCCTCTTTGAGGGCTTTAGCGATAAGTTTGTCCACTTCCCTCCAGTCCATGGGAGCCATTTCAAAGATTAGGTTTAGGGTTTTGGATTTTTTAGGGTAAGGGCTAGAGAGAGAGAGAGAGGGATGAGGTTAGGTGGGGGGGTGTAGGGTTAGGGTTAGGGTTTGGGATTTAAGGTTTTGGCGTAGTGTTAGGGTTAGTTTGAGAGAGAGAGAGAGGATTAGGATTAGGGCTCGAGTTAGGGTTAGGGTTGGGTTGGGTTGGGGTTGGGATTTAGGGTTTTGGCTTAGTGTTAAGGGGGGGGGGGAGAGAGAGAGAGAGAGGGAGAGAGAGAAAGAAAGGTATATTAACGTCTTCCAAAGGCCAAACTTTGCCTATGAGACAAAATCATATACAACTGTGGTAATCTCTCTGTAGCAATGGAAAGGAAAAAATACTCGCTACACAAAACTGTGTAGGCGGAAAACAGCAAAGGATGGTGGTACTTGTAATGAGGAGGTAGTGGGAATAAAATAATGGTGCCTGGGGGGAGAGTGGCTCTGGCTCAGCAGATAATGACCACCTGATACAAAGGGGAGCCATAAGGGAGTGAATATGTATACCCTAAGTGTTGATGATGGGTGGAGGTGGGTGGAGTATATGGTACATCGGCGGCGGTAGGAGTGCCTCCTGGAGGAAGCCTATCCAAGTGGTGGTAGTGCACCTATGCTCCATCATGTAGTCGTGGGCTATCCTGATGCGTGAGATATCGAGAGAGAGAGAGAGAGAGAGAGAGAGAGAGAGAGAGAGAGAGAGAGAGAGAGAGAGAGAGAGAGAGAGAGAGAGAGAGAGAGAGAGAGAGAGAGAGAGAGAGAGAGAGAGAGAGAGAGAGAGAGAGAGAGAGAGAGAGAGAGAGAGAGAGAGAGAGAGAGAGAGAGAGAGAGAGAGAGAGAGAGAGAGAGAGAGAGAGAGAGAGAGAGATCAATGCTTTAAAGGAAAACTTAGTTATGAGACCAAAGGGTTACATGATTGTGGATTTGATATGGTATCTTGGCTAAAAAAAAAGAAAGAATTTGAAGTACAAATCTAGTACAAAAGTCATCAAGAATTTCGTAGATAATAGGTGTGTGTTGGTTATCATATGCATGGAATTTAGGAATGCTCAAGTCGTCGTAGTTGGCTTGCATACAATTGAGTCATATGACTAGTGCATGTAGTCTACTCAAATGATTGTTCATCTTGCCCACTTCACCATCTTTTTTTGTGATTTATGATAGTCACTTGAATCTCTCTGCAAAGGAAATATGCATACAATCCACTCCAAGGGTTGTTCATCATGCCCATTTCATAATCTAGTTGTGGTTGTGCCAAAGAAATTTTTTCCTTGCCTCTAAATTTACATGGTCTCTTCATAGTGAGCCTCCTCTACCTCTTTAATTTTAAGAATGGCCTAAACATCTTTTTCCTTTACATGTAATGATTCTTGATATTCACACTAATACCCCTCCGAATATATAATGAAGAAGGACGTCTCTTATAATATTGTGGGAAGCATGTGTATTTCAGCTCTATTGCAAGCTCCCCAAGATATACTCTAGTCTCAATAGGTATTGTTTTTTCTTTGCTATTCTAGAACTCAAGTTAGTTTGAAGATATATATATATACACACGCACACACACATATATCTCGAATAACACACCAAGATCATGTGATGAATTTATGTCCATATAAGTCGGCCTAATATTAAAACATTGGAAGTTGGTGCGTATTGTTTTAAAAAAAATCTTTTTCTCCAACAAATTTACTGGATCAATCCATATTTTCTTTGAATCAAGTTGAACCAAGTCTTGGCAAATGAGTCTAGTGATCTCACTTCATGTGAGTCCAACAGAGAGAACCTCAAGAAGTATTGAGAGAAAGACATTATGTTCATGTTGAAGTTGTTTGATTAGAAGCATGACATCATCTTGGAAAGAATTCTATAGAAATTTAAGCATATGTATTTCTTTAGAGATCCCATAAGCTGCTAACGAAACAAATTGATATAGTCATTTCTTCAATCTCGAAAGGAGTTGTAGCTAGCACTAATCTTATATAATTTTGAAGCCCTAAATGTGATTAATATGAGAGCTTGCAAGTACAAAAGGCTTCTTTATGCATCTTTAACCATGTGAGTTGTAAGACTTACCTTGATGATCCATTGAGACTTATCAAGGAGTGTTAGATGAAGCTTCCATTTGCTTAGTTTGATGCAAGAGCAATTACAAGATACTTTTTATTATGATTCCAATAGAACCATCTAGAGTACACATGATATGCGAGGGATTGAGTATGCAAAAGGGATTCCAAACTTGGGATTATAAGTGTGGCATATCTCTAAGATGAATCCTTACAAAATCACACAATTTGGTATCCTAGGTGTAAATACAAGATTCCAAGAATCCCACAATCCAAGAGCACTAGGATCTAGAAGATATGGAGTATAAGATACAAAGTTACAAATGGATGACTGGAATACATGACAAGGCCAGAAAACAAGATTAAACATGACAAACTAAAGCTAGATGTTCTTTAGTTGGTTGTAATTCATGGTGTTTGTGCTCAATGGCTTTCTAACACAGATCAAAGATTTGAAGGAACGGTTAATTTGTGTTGATGAAGTCTTGCCTGACAGTTCACTTGTGCAGACTGTTGTGAATGGTCTTCCCGATTCATATCAGTATCTTGCTTGTACTCTTTGTTTGATGATGAAAGGCAATCCAAATGCCTTAATATTTGAGGATTTATCTCTGTTTTGTTGCAAGAAGATCAGTTTAGGTAGAACAGGTCCATTATTCGTTTTGTAGATCAAGATTTCCTGGCTAGCTAGAAGGGCAAAGATAAATCGAACTCTTCTAGTAGTAAACAGAAATCTGCCAATTTTGCACAATCGAAGAAGGAAGACAGAGAAGAGAAGAAAACAGAAAAGTAGAAAATGTTTTGCAAGTACTGTATATTAAATGATCATGTCATAAAGAATTTTCCAAAACTCGCTTCAAAAGAGGCAAAGAAAAAAGAGGTTGGAATTGTTTTTGGAGAGGCCTCTACACCGAAAAAAGAGTCTGCTAATCTTATGCAGAATGAAGAATGAGCGTTTACTATTATTTGCAGTTTTGACCCATCTTCTCATGAGTTGTGTATGTCTGTAGTAGACTCAGATGTTTGGTACTTTGATAGTGGGGCAACCAAACATATTACCAACGTTGATTCTTCACTTCACTTAAGCCTACCTTTACAGGGAATACTATCACATGCGCCAACAACTCCTCTTATCCTGTTATGGGAGTTGGTATGATGATTCTCACTACGGTTGATGGTAGTTCTTTTACATTGTCAGATGCTTTATTTGTGCCAAGGATCAAGAAAAATCTGTTATCAGTTTTCGCATAAGCCAAGATTGGCTTGATTGTGAACTTTGTTGACAACGGATGTAAAATTCATGATCTGTCAAATGGTGACATGGTTATTTCTTTTGGCATTTTATGTCGTGGGTTGTATAAGATCAAAGACTATGAAAAATCTCTGAATGATTCAGCATGTGTAGTACATGATTCTCAGGCTATGTCAGACGCAAAGCTTTGGCATGCACGCTTTGGTCATGTGAATTTTGCTAGTTTGCTACGCCAACAATTTGAAATGGTATCCTCTTTGTCCAAACTTGAGGCACCCAGTAAACATGCTTGTGAAGGTTGTATTTTGGGCAAGATGCAGTGTTCCTCCTTTCCAAAAGATGGTTCAATTCGAGCTATTCAGAAATTGCAGCTTATTCATAGTGATGTCTATAGTGCAGACATCCTCTTTTGGAAACTATCTTTACTTCGTGACTTTCATTGATAATTTTTCCAACCATGCATGGGTATATCCACTGAAAGCAAAGTCCGAAGTGTTTATGTGCTTCAAACAGTTTTTGGTTTTGGCTGAAAATCTGTCAACATGTAAAATAGGCACCATCCATTCTGATCGAGGCAGGGATATATGTCTTCTGACTTTAATGTGTTTCTGGTTGAACGTGGGATAAAACATCAGTGTATAGTGTCGTATACACCTCAATAGAATGGAGTTGTTGAATGGAAGAACAAGTCACTCATAGAGATGGCGAGGTGTATGGTTAAGAGTTAGGCTTTACCACATAGTTTTTGGCTTGAGGGTCTCATGTGTGTAGCATATGTACTTAACAGGTGTCCCCTTAAAGCATTGTAGTATATCACTCCATATGAGGCTTGGGATGGTCGTAAGCCATTTGTTGCTCACCTACGTGTTTTTAATTGTCTTGCATATGCATTAATGCTAGAACAACATCGTAGGAAATTGGATGATAAAGTAGTGAAATGTATTTTTGTCGGGTACAGTTCTGAAAGCAAAGGCTATCATCTATATCATACAGACACTAAATGCATTTTGGTTAGCCGTGATATTGTTTTTGTGGAAGATACTATTCAGTCATTACTTTCATGTACTAAGGAGACATCTGTTAGCTCGAAAGATATGTATGATACTTTGTTGCCTTTTTCATAGGTGGACACTCTAGTGCTGGTCCTAATGAGGCAACTTCTTAGCCTTTGCAAGTTTCATGTGATGATGCAGATCATTCCATTTCTTATGTAGATTTACATGATGCACTTGTTGATGATAGAGTTGATATTGAGGAGGCAAAAACTAAGCCAAAATGACTGGTGGAGACTTTGCATGATAGCAAAGCAGATGCACCTCTGTCATATCATTCTTGTTCAGGCTCTCATAGTGCTTCTTTTGCATCATATTGCTATGCTATGGGTGTCTCTAGTCTCTGTGATAAGAATGTGCTTGTTTTGTTTGATGAAGCACAAAATTTTGAAAATTGGATGGTTGCTATGCAATCAGAATATGATGCTATCATGAAAAATGGTAGATGGCCTTCATGTGACTTACCTATTGGCAAGAAAGCCTTGGCACTAAGTGGGTATATAAGCTAAAGTGTATGCCTGATGGAACGGTTGACATGTATAAGGCTAGGCTTGTTGCAAAGGGTTATGCATAGGAAAGAGGCATTAATTTTGATGAAACATTTGCACCTACATGCCGAATGACTACTGTTCACTGGATTTGTGCACTTGCAACTCATCATGGTTGGAATGTACATCAGTTGGACATTAAAACTGCATTTTTGAATGGTGACTTGCATGAAGAAGTGTATGTTTTTCAGTCTTGTGGCTTTGTGCACAAATGGCACAAAAATCAAGTGTGCAGGTTGAAGAAGGCATTATATGGTTTAAAGCAAGCACCATGTAGTGGTATGAAAAGATACATGCCTATCTTATTGCACATGATTTTGATAACACTCCAAGTGAAAGCACCTTATATGTTAAGCATGCTAATGATGTGCTTCTCATCATTGTTGTGTATGTTGATGACATGCTACTCGCTAGTCCTCATGACAAGCATATTGCTGATTTTAAGGTTGATTTGCATGCCTCATTTGAGATCTTTGATTTGGGGCATTTGCATTATTATTTGGGCATTCAATTTATGCAAGTTGATGGTGGAAGCGCTTTGTGTCAAACAAAATATATTCACATATTATTGCAACATTTTGACCTTGAACACTGTAAAGCTATTGACACTCATATGGAGACAGCTTCATGATTGAGTCTTTAATGTTGGAGATGCATTTGATGTTGTTCTCTATCAGTAGGCTGTTGGATGCTTGATTTACTTATGCATTACTGGGCCAGATATTCAATTTGTTGTCTTATAGATGAGCAGATTTATGCATTGCCTAGGTGTCAAGCATTGGCAGGCTGTTAAGTGTTGGAGATAGACGTCTGTGGAAGCACGCGAACAACACAAGGAAGAAGAAGAAGCTTGGAGCACAAACACACAATATTGAATGTATTACTAGAGAATGTACAAAGATAATTAGCCCATTAAGGCAATAGGCGTATATACAAGCCGGGGGAAAAAAACCTCCTAAAGAGGGAAAAATTGGCCCGGCGGTCCTACTGTGTTCACACACATCACTACATAAATATATCAACAAATCCCCCCTGGGAGTGATGCGGTGAACAAGGAGTTGGCACTCATGTATAAGGAAGTGCCAAGCTATGTGGAAATCACTCCACAAAAGGAAGTAAGCCCAAAGCTTTGCGGAAAGCTTCAAACTTCTCCCTAGCCAGAGCCTTCGTGAAAAGGTCTGCAATGTTCTCCTGCGTGGGCACATATGCCAAGCTGACCTCCCCAGCAGAGAACCTCTCTCTGACATAGTGATAATGCACCTCAATGTGCTTAGTGTGAGCATGGAACACAGGGTTCCTCGCAACTTCCAATGCGCTCTGACTGTCAGTGAAGATGGTGGTGGCAGAACACTAACCAACACCCAAATCAGCCATAAGGGGTCTGAGCCACACACACTCAACAGTCGCTGTGGAAGCTGCCCTATACTCAGCCTCACAACTGGAAGTGGCCACAGTAGGCTGCTTCTTGCTCAACCAAGATATACATGAGCTACCAAGCATGAAGCAAAAACCACTGGTGGACACACGAGTGTCATAGCAACCAGCCCAATTTGGGTCAGAAAAAGCATGCAAATCTGGCGGTAATGATCTCCCCTTGGGATAAAACAACCCAAGTAGTCGAGTACCACTCAAGTAGCGAAAGATGCGCTTAACTGCCTTCCAATGCGTGACTCCTGGGCAATGCATAAATCTTCTCATCTGTGAGACAGCAAACTGAATATCTGGCCGAGTAATGCATAAAAAAATCAAGCATCCAACAGCCTGCTGATAGAGAACAACATCAAATGCATCTCCAGCATCATGAAGACTCAATCGTAAACCTGTCTCCATAGGAGTGGCAATAGGCTTACAGTCTTCAAGGCCAAAATGCTGCAATAATGTGTCAATATATTTCGTTTGACACAAAGCCATTCCACCATCAACTTGCATAAACTGAATGCCCAAATAGTGATGCAAGTGCCCCAAATTAGACATCTCAAATGAGGCATGCAAATCAGCCTTAAAGCCAGCAATATGCTTCTCAATAGGACCAGTGAGCAGCATGTCGTCAACATAGAGAACAATGATCAGAAGCACATCATTAGCACGCTTAACATATAAGGTGCTTTCAGTTGGACTGTTCTCAAAACCATGTGCAATCTGATAGGCATGTATCTTCTCATACCAAGCACGTGGTGCTTGCTTTAAACCATATAATGCCTTCTTTAACCTGCACACCTGGTTTTCATGTCCTTTCTGCACAAAGCCACGGGGTTGAAAAACATACACTTCTTCATGTAAGTCACCATTCAGAAATGTTGTTTTAATGTCCAACTGATGTACATTCCAACCATGATGGGCTGCAAGTGCACAAATGCTCTGAACAGTAGTCATACGGGATGTAGGTGCAAAGATCTCATCAAAATCAATGCCTCTTTCCTGCGCATAACCCTTTGCAACAAGCCTAGCCTTATACTTGTCAACTGTACCATTAGGTTTACGCTTCAACTTGTATACCCACTTAGTGCCAATGGCCTTCTTGCCAGGAGGCAAGTCACATAAAGACCATGTACCACTCTTCATTATAGCATCATATTCAGATTGCATAGCAACCATCCAATTTTCTGAATTCTATGCTTCATCAAAAGAAACAGGCTCATTCTCATCACAGAGACTAGACGCAGCCATAGCATAGCAATCTGATGCAAAGGAGGCACTATGAGAGCCTAAACGAGTACGGTATGACAAAGGTGCATCTAATTTGCTGTCACGCAAAGTTTGCACTAGCCATTTTGGCATAGTTCTTGCCTGCTCAATATCAGCTCTCTCATCAACAAGTGCATAATGTAAATATGCATCAGAAATGGAATGATATACATCATCATATGAAATCTGCAAAGGCTGAGAATTTGCCTCATTAGGACCAGCACTAGACTGTCCACCTGTAAAAAGAGGCATCAAAGTATCATACATGTCTTTGGAGCTAACAGATGTTTCCTTAGTACATGAAAGCAATGGCTGAATAGCATCTTCCACAAAGACAACATCACGGCTAACCAGAATGCGTTTAGTCTGTGGATGATATAGACGATAGCCTTTACTTTTAGAATCGTACCCAACAAAAATACATTTTACTGCCTTATCATCCAATTTTCTGCGATGTTGTTCAGGCACTAGTGCATATGCTAAACAACCAAAAACACGCAGATGAGCAACAGATGGCTTGCGGTCATGCCAAGCCTCATATGGAGTGATAGACTACAGTGCTTTAGTGGGACACCTGTTCAGTACATATGCTGCACACATGATAGCCTCAAGCCAGAAACTATGTGGTAAAGCCTGACTCTTGACCATGCACCTTGCCATCTCCATGAGTGACCTGTTCTTTCGTTCAGCAACTCCATTCTGTTGAGGTGTATACGGCACTGTACACTGGTGTTTTATTCCACGCTCAACCAGAAATGCATTAAAATTGGAAGACATATATTCCACCTCTCGATCAGAATGGAGGGTGCCCATTTTACATGCTGACAGATTTTCAGCCAAAACCAAAAACTATTTAAAGCACATGGAAACTTCGGACTTTGCTTTGAGTGGATATACCCATGCATGCCTGGAAAAATCATCAATGAAAGTCATGAAGTAAAGATAATTTCCAAAAGAAGGTGTCTGCATAGGACCACAGACATCACTATGTACAAGCTGTAATTTCTGAGTAGCCCGAACTGAACCATCTTTTGGAAAGGATGAATGCTGCATTTTGCCCAAAATATAGCCTTCACAAACATGTTTTCCAGGTGCTTCAAGTTTGGGCAACGAGGACACCATTTCAGATTTCTGCAGGTGTAGCAAACTAGCAAAATTCAAATGACCAAAGCTTTGCATCTGACATAGCCTGAGAATCATTTACTGCACATGCCAAATCATTTATAGATCTTTCATAGTCTATGAGCTTATACAGCCCACGACATAAGATGTCAAAAGCAATAATCACATCGCCATTTGACAGATCATGAACTGTACACGTGTCATCAACAAATTTCACAACCAAGCCAATCTTGGCTAATGCAGAAACTGATAATGTGTTCTTTTTTATCCCTAGCACAAATAAAGCATCTGACAAAGTGAAAGAACTACCATGAGCAGTAGTTAAAATGATCTTTCCAACTCCCATAACAGGATAAGAGGAGTTGTTGGCGCATGTAACAGTATTCCCTGTAGGGGCAGGCTCGAGTGAAGAGAAGAAACTGCGATGCGAGGTAATATGTTTGGTCGCCCCACTATCAAAATACCAAACATCTGAGTCTATTGCAGACATGCACTACTCATGAGAAGATGGGTCAAAACTGCAGACAGTAGTAAACGCCCATTCTTCTTCTTGCACAAGATTTGCAGACTGTTTTTGGTGTAGAGGCCTCTGCAACAACCATTGCAGCCTCTTTCTTCTTTGCCTCTTTAGCAGCCAGTTTTGGACAATTCTTTATGATATGATCATTCCCTTTACAATACTTACAAAACAATTTCTGCTTTTCTGATTTCTTCTCATCTTTATCTTCCTTCTTCGAATATGCAGAATAAGCAGATTTCTGCTTACTAGTTGAAGAGCTCCATTTTCCTTTGCCCTTCTGACTAGCCAGGAAAGATAGATCTGCAACTCGCATTTGGATTGCCTTTCATCATCAACCGAAGAGTAGAAGCAAAAATCTGATATGAATCAAGAAGACCATTCAGAACGGTCTGCACAAGTGAGCTATTTGGTATAACCTCATCAGCAGAAACCAACTGTTCCTTCAAGTCTTTGATCTTCGTTAGGAAACTATCCATAGAATCACCTTCATTCATGTGCTCACTCTCCAACTGTTTTCGGAGGTAAGCAACACGAGCCTCATTCCTACCTTGGTACAATGTGGTAAGTGTATCCCAAGCATCCTTAGCTATTCTACAAGAGCGAATGTGAGGAATAATGGCACATTTGACAGACAAGGCTATCAATGCATGTGCCTGGGCATCTCTGCCATCCCAACAAATCTGCTCTGTAGTAGGTGCAGCAGAAACAGTAGCACGAACAAGAATCTACGGAATATCATCTTCGACACCATCTTCATCAGCTCCAGCACCTGTATTTGCAGTACCTGTAGTCACAGGTGTAACAGGACGTCTTTCAACACCCTCCATAATGTTCCACAATCCTTTTGCAACCAATACATGCCGCATCATATAAGCCCATAACGGGTAGTTGGTACCATCCAACTTATCCTCGAAAGCCAACATACGGAATACATCACTGCTTTCAGCCATGGCTGGTGACTAAAATACCTTGATGCAAAAAATTGACTGTATCTCAAAAAGTTGAACAGAACTGCCCAAACAAATTTCGCTAGACATGTAGGAGACTTTGAGATGCTTATACTGGTGAACAGAAATTGGTATATACCTTTGGTACAAAAAGACGAAATAGCATGCACAAGCGCTACGATAGTGCGTTCGGAGGCCGAAACAAGCTCAGATCGGGATTTCCGCACCACAGAGCAAAGTCGTTTTGATCTTTGAAACACCCTAAGTATGCGCAACAAATTTCATGCGAATCTGAGACTGCAAACGGAGGAGTGTTGATGGCATCCTAGATGAAGCAACGATCTGATACCAATTGTTGGAGATAGACGTCTGCGGAAGCATGCAAACAAGACAAGGAAGAAGAAGAAGCTTGGAGCACAAACATACAATACTGAATGTATTACTAGAGAATGTACAAAGATAAGTAGCCCATTAGGGCAATAGGCGTATATACAAGCCGGGGGAAAAAAACCTCCTAAAGAGGCAAAAAAGTGCCCCGGCGGTCCTAGTGTGTTCACACACATCACTACCTAAATATATCAACATTAAGTGCATTTTTTGCTACTTGAGTGGTACCCGACTACTTGGATTGTTTTATCCCAAGGGGGGATCACTACCGCCACATTTACATGCTTTTTCTGACTTTGACTTGGTTGGTTGCTTTGACACTTATGTGTCCATGGCTTTTGCTTCATGCTTGGTAGCTCACGTATATCTTGGTTGAGCAAGAAGCAGCCTATTGTGGCCACTTCCAGTTGTGAGGTTGAGTATAGGGAAGCTTTCATAGCGGTTGTTGAGTGTGTGTGGCTCAGATCCTTATGGTTGATTTGGGTGTTGGTCAATCTTTTGCCACCACCATCTTCACTGATAGTCAAAGTGCATTGGTAGTTGCAAGGAGCCTCGTGTTCCATGCTCGCACTAAGCACATTGAGGTGCATTATCATTCTGTTTGGGAGTGGTTCTCTACTGGAAAGATCAACTTGGCATTTGTGCCCACGCAAAAGAACATTGTTGACTTTTTCATGAAGGCTCTGCTTAGGGAGAAGTTTGAAGCTTTTCGCAAAGCTTTGGGCTTACTTCCTTTTGCAGATTGATTCCACATAGCTTAGCACTTCCTTATACATGAGTGCCAGCTCTTGCTTCACCGCATCACTCCTAGGGGGGATTTGTTGATATATTTAGGAAGTGATGTGTGTGAACACACTAGGACCGTCGGGGCACTTTTTCCCCTCTTTAGGAGGTTTTTTCACCCCGGCTTGTATGTACGCCTATTTCCCTAATGGGTTACTAATCTTTGTACATTCTAGTGGTAATACAATCAGTATTGTGTGTTGTCCTCCAAGCTTCTTCTTCTTCCTCGTGTTGTTCATGTGCATCCGTAGACCTCGAACTCTAGCATCTATATATATATATATATATATATATATATATATATATATATATATATATATATATATATATATATATATATATATATATATATATATATATATATATATATATATATATATATATATAGATAGATAGATATATATATATATATATATACACACATACATACATATTGTTGACATATTTAGGTAGTGATGTGTGTGAACACACTAGGACCGTCGTGGCACTTTTTTCCCTCTTTAGGAGGTTTGTTTCCCCCAGCTTGTATATACGCCTATTGCCCTAATGGGCTGCTTATCTTTGTACATTCTCTAGTAATACATTCAGTACTCTATGTTGTGCTCCAAGCTTCTTCTTCTTCCTTGTGTTGTTCGTGTGCTTCCGCAGACATCTAACTCCAACAATTGGTATTAGAGCAGGTTTTCGCTTCATCTAGGGTGTCGTCTACACCTCTCCGGTTGCAATCTCAGATTCGCTCGTTTCGGCCTCCAAACACACTATCGTAGTGCTTGTGTAGGCTATTTTTTCTTTTTGCGCCAAAGGTATATACCTGTTTTTGTTCGCCAATATAAGCATCTCGAAGTCTGCTACATGTTTAGCAGAAATCGTCTGGGCAATTCCTTTCAACTTTTTGAGATACAGTCAATTTTTTGCATCAAGGTATTTTAGTCACCGGCCATGGCAGAAAGCAATGATGTATTTCATATGTTGGTTGTTGAGGATAAGTTGGATGGTACCAACTGTAGAAAGTACATGCACAAAAGCAAAATGAAAAGAAAAGTGTACTCACAAAACAAAGAGTGTGTGAGACTCAAAATGAGTAGACCATGAAATGGGTCAACTCATGTGGATTAGAAATGAGCTTGCCAAGAGCATGGAGTAGTCTCCTCAAGCTTCTAACCAAATACAAATGTGGGAGAGGCCCTCCTTATATAGATTTGTGAGGGGCTCTCCAAAATACATCTCATGTGGGATAATTCCCTTGAAAGGAGAATGAATACAACTGGTAGACGCAAATGGCAAGGTACCCAAATGCAAAGGAAATACAAAGGAAATACAAGGAAATGTAATGGAAATGAAATGGAAATAGATTGACTCCAAGATACAAAAGAGAGATGCACTCTCATATTCTCAAAACCCCCTCTGTAGCTCCATTTTGAAGTGTATGGAGGCCGCTAGGGTATGTGAGAAAGGTCCACCAAGAATGTATCAGCAGCAGCAGCAGCAGCAGGAGCACAAAATAGGAAGTTGTCGTCTAGCAATCCATAGCCTCCAAGTGGTATCGACCATGCGGGATCGCCAGGTACTCCATAATATGTCCACCAGATGGATCAAGCGGATGCTCCAGAGGTACGCCACCAAAGAGGTACAGGAACGGAACAAGATCTCACTGGACGAGATCACCTCCATGTGAGAGAGGTAGGACGCTCCATGTGGTACACAGGAACCTTCAAAGCTTTGACAATATCCACCACGAGATGTGTATCGCCAAGAAGTAGGTCTTGCAAGAGTGAAACATAAAGCATGAAGCATAAAATCATAGTCACATGGTAGTACATCTATATGTTGTAAGCCTCCATGGAGTATACAAAGTCTTGATGTGTGTCGGTAGAACCATTGAAGCCCCCTCTGAATTGAGAAGCTGGCTCAAAAGATGATCCAATCAAGGGATGAATCCATATAGATGCAAGAGTATCATGTGGTAACTGAAAAGATGTTGGACTCCATGAATGGAAAAGTACATGCTCAGAATGCTGCAGTAGACGAGGTATGTGGACTCTCGAACATAGGAATGGAAAATGATGAGTCACTGATCCTGGAGTAATGCCCAACTGAAGCTGAGGTGAAATATAAACCTTCGTTGATACGATAGGCAGTTCCGTAAAATGGTCTCCAATGAAGAAAGGAAAAAAATGTAAAAAAGTGTTTATGAACACTTTAAAGGCATGAGATCAACCAACGCCACATAATCATGATGCTAAATGAACAAAATGTCATAAGGTTTGAGTTGATCAACACACATATCGTATGGCATTGAAATACATCCAATACTTTAACAGAAAGGGTGGGAGGGAGGGAAAATGGGGTGAAAGGTGAACAAATGGATGAAGAAAAAATGGGTGGGAGGGTGGGCAAATAGGTGAAATGAAGCCTCAAAGAGTAAAGTGATGGCAAAATGCTTCTCCAAAATGAGTGGAGAGCAACACCACCAAACTCAAGCACCACCACCACCACCAAAACCACCGCCAAACGCACCACCAAGACCTCCACCTAGTGCTCTGATACCATGTACACAGTACACGCGTGGAAGCAAAATGAAAAGAAAAGTGTACTCACAAAACAAAGAGTGTGTGAGACTTAAAATGAGTAGACCATGAAATGGGTCAACTCATTTGGATTAGAAATGAGCTTGCCAAGAGCATGGAGTAGGCTCCTCAAGCTTCTAACCAAATACAAATGGGGGAGAGGCCATCCTTATATAGATTTGTGAGGAGCTCTCCAAAATACATCTCATGTGGAATAATTCCCCT
>CM035418.1:82766691-82769191 GCA_020310875.1 Ceratopteris richardii | reverse complement strand
CACATGAGGATATTATCCTAAATTATACTTTGCAAACTATTTTATCTCATGTGACTATGTTTGTTTATACTGCCTCCCATTTTAGAAGTTGTATATGCATGGATCACTATAGAGTAAGTGACTTGTTAGAAATAAGTTCCACGACTCTAAAAATCTAAATAACAAAGTTTCATATCCACTAAAAATAACCTTGCATGGCCTCAAAAGTATCAAAAAAGAGGAGCCATAGAAACATGGGATATGTCTTCGCAAAAGTTTTGTAGAGGCCTATTGTGTGTTTATATGGATGAACTTTTTTGGTGCTTTTGAGACCATGCAAGTTTATTTCTAGTGGATATGAAACTTTATTATTACAAATTGAAGGTCCATGAAACTCATTATGTGCTCAAGTCAATTTACCAATGGAAAAATGACTTTATAACCATAAATGATTTGCTCTGCACACATAGCATGTTGACTTGAGTGCATATGATTGTGAACATATGATATAGATCAATGTGGAGTTGAGCATGTGTAAGAAAGGTTATGAAAAAGTATATCACCAATGAGATAATTCTAATTACAAAACATCTCTTCAAGAAGAATGATCACATAGTCATATATGCTCCTATCTAGTTCTTGGGTTGCATAATTTTCCAAAAATTTGCAAGAATTAATACTTATTTCCACCAATTGATGACTTTGCATGACCTCAAAGCACCAAAAAACGTTTATATCTCATGAATGGTTTAGATTTTGGAGAAATGGATGCTACCATCACGTCCGGAACATGCAAATACCCTAAGATTGACTGTTTATTTGTCCAATTTTGCCATCTAGAGCCTTGGAAACCTCAAAAAGCACCAGAAAAGGGGCAGCCACAGAAACGCGGGATTGCAAGGCCAATCCCGCGTTTCTGTGGCTGCCTCTTTTCTGGTGGTTTTTGAGGTTTCCAAGGCTCTAGATGGCAGAATTGGACAAATAAACAGTCAATCTTAGGGTTTTTGCATGTTCCGGACGTGACGGTAGCATCCATTTCTCCAAAATCTAAACCATTCATGAGATATAAATATTTTCATAGAATTTATGGTTTTACAATGGTTTCCTTTGTGTTTATGACATCATCTCCCTCTCAAAGCGATAAGTTCCATGCAAAGTAGCTATGTAACTGTGAGATTTTTTGGAAATTGAATCTTCATAGTTATTGGTCTTTTTAGAGTTCTTTATATGTTGTATTGGAACACGATGATGATGGATATCCATGATGGTACTAGAAAGGGATTGTAGTATATCTAGCTAAAGAATCAAGGGCATGATTCTCATGATGGATAGTACTCCTTTTCTGACTCAAATGATGATCTTTTGATGTGGAATGGTGATCGTGGAAGTCTTAAACCCAGCTTGTATCTTCCTCCTAGGACATTTGAATATGATGTGGTTAGTGACAATACAACTCACTTCTTTCGAATTTTAGGTTCATGGACCTTATTATGTGCACAACCTAGTTGAACAATGCAAATACTAGTTTTGATTCTAAGGGATTTGTTTTGCACACATACAATCTTTACGCAAGTTGATACAGTTATGAACATATGATATAGATCAATGTGGACCTGAGCATGTGTAAGAAAGATGATGAAAACTAGATTATCATAATGGAAATGTGATTTTACAAAATGTATCTCTTCAACAAGAATGATTACATAATCTTGTATGGTCCCATCTAGTTTCTTTGGTTGTATGGTCATCACCTTCACATGAGCTACACACAAGTCAATATCTTTCAAAATAGAAGTAAGGAATGCATCTCCTTCCTCTTGGATGGCTTGAAGTGCTATTGATTATATCCAAAGTCTAGTGCATTAACTTTGAATCACTAAGGATCGATAATATTTGCTCACTTTTTTGTTGCTTTTGCATTAGGAGAAACTTTAGGTTGTGCTACATATGATCTATGATGTGGTTGGTAGTTCTTATTCATTTTACATCTATGCCTTGATTGACATTGTGACACAATTTATGGCATATGTTTCTTTTCTCATATGTGGGTAGTGTTCTTTGACCTTATAGTAGTGACTTTATAGCATCTACTTGATATGATGTTGGAATATGCATATATTTCATGATGATTCCTTGAAGCCCTCCTTTTTGGATGACTTGGAATGGTTACTTCATGCATGTTTCATCAGCCATGTTCCATTTGGAGGTAGATTGAGTTCAAATGGTTCATCACCAGTGATTAGTGGATCTATTATTCCCCTTTGTGCATGTTCTTAGAATCTTTTTAAGAATGGTCACATCTGTGGCAGTTGATCTTCATCATGCTCACAAGAATGATTCTATGGATGAGGGTATGAACTATTTTGATATTCTTAATCGACTTCACTCTGTCATATTGAGCCACTCTATGATTGTATGGTGACCTCTCTTGCATGTAGACCACTTCATCCTCTCTGATGGAGCTTCATCCAAGGTGGTCATTATGTACCTTGAGCATAGATAGGATATACCACAAAAACTT